>JAVIAB010000124.1:22578775-22623775 GCA_032433765.1 Megaustenia siamemsis
ACACCAACAATAACCATGTCAACAACACAACAATAAACCATGCCAACACCAACAATAACCATGTCAAACACCAACAATAACCATGTCAACACCAACAATAACCATGTCAACACCAACAATAACCATGTCAACACCAAACAATAACCATGCCAACACCATCAATAAACCATGCATAACCATTAACAATAACAATAACAATAACAACGACAACACTGTGCTACCAATGACAAACCTGAACAATAACAACCAAAGAAAAAAAAAAATGGAGATGAGATGCCTAAGAAGATTACACCGAATGTGACCAGAAAAGATAGAATCAGATCTGGGGATTTACGGAAGAGAGCTTTGTTTACACGGGAGACTGAAAGACGAGAAAGGAAAGAAGAAAACGAAGGTGCTGGTTTATATTACAAGAGGTCAGATGGTATGAACAAGTAAAACAATCACAATCAAGTATCATCTCGTGGAGAACTAGAAGACTCAAAATCAAGGGGAAGAAAGGAAAAGGTAGACCTAGGAGACGATGGACTTATGAAAAAGGGGACATCGCGAAGTGTACCGTGCAGGAGACACGCTACATCAGAACATGGAGTCAGACATCACGATGTGCACCATACAGGAGACACAGTATATCAGAGCATTGTTTCAGACATCACGATGTGCACCATGCAGGAGACACGCTATATCAGAGCATTGTTTCAGACATCACGATGTGCACCATGCAGGAGACACGCTATATCAGAGCATTGTTTCAGACATCACGATGTGCACCATGCAGGAGTCACGCTATATCAGAGCATTGATCCAAACACCATTTCCCGTCGACGCTGAAAGGGAAGAGAGGCAGAGGAAAGCAAAGTAAGGCAGTAGAGACGTTCCACAACATTGAATAGTTTATGAGAAATAAAGCGTTGATGCCCACATTTGGGTGATGTGGTCGTATCAAGTCACTCCCCCAAAGAGAACCTTGGCTAATCATTTTTAAATATTGAGTTATAGTCAAACCCGTGTTAAAAAAAAAAAAACAGGTTTTAGGTGTTATCATCAAGCCACTTCAAAGCAGTGTTTTTTTTTTCTTGGAAGAATGTACCGGGACTCTCACCCTGAAGATATTTCTATTTCTACACTATTAACTCTTTCAGTACGGGAGGTTATTATCAATCCAACGGTAGAGATTTCAGAGACAACGTTTTTCATGGTTTTAAATATCTATCTACGGTAGAGATTTCAGAGACAAAGTTTTTCATGGTTTTAAATATCTATCTACATGTTTATATTTATCTAATACTTAAAATATTATATCCTAATTTTTAGATAATTAAACAAGGAGTTAGATTTCACCAATAACAAAATGATACAAGAACTAGGGAAAAAATGGTTTGATAACAATTTACACTAAACAAATTGAGAGTAACGCACTGTGCGGCTAAACGTACATGGCCGAAATTGCATGGCGCATCGAGACGTATAGAAAGAGTTAACATACCATCTTTTATACACTCGTCGTCTCTAGATCGCTTCTTGCTTTTGGTATCAACTACAGAATGACGACCTCGGAGTAGCCATGAATCCACATATTTACTAGGAATGAATTTGGTAAGAGGAGGACCCACTATCCTGATGAACATCAATCCAGAGGTTGTCCGTACAAGCAGAGATGACCTAGATGAAGTTACTAGAAGGTTCATCTGAGAGAAACCCCTTTCACACTCACTGGAAGATACTGCAGTTGTGTCCAAAGTGTGCTGTAGAGGAACTTGTATGTCTGGGCATTGATTTTCTTGAAGATATTCACGAGAACCACGAAGTATATTTTTACTGTCAATAAATTGTAATTTGAATATAAAAAAGAAGCGCCAGTACTGCGTACCGCCAGAAAAAAAAAGCACTGGTTTGAAGTTATAGTATAGATAAACAAGATGAAAGGAAAATTTAAAATTACAATATAGTTTAAATAGCGAACATAACACAGTACTTAATACGTGAAGGACAATGAACGAATAAGTAGGTCAATAATGGATAAGTTAATCTTGACTAACTTGATAACGTTAAAGCATATATCGTGTAACGGAAGAGAAAGCTTCAGTGGACATTTCCGGAGAGAGGTCAGCGTGGAAACAGAATTGGAGGTTTCCTTTTTGTTTTAAAGTTGTCATTTGGTTGAACAGGATGTGACTGATGTGACTTGGTTTAACACTGACACTGAGAGGGGGAATAGTTAAAATAAGGAAATGTCAACAAAGAGTTGTACAAAGCCACAAGATGAAATTCTTCACATTTAAAACCATAGGGTATCTCAGAAGGTATTTAAGTACGAAGCCATTTTTCAATGAAGATAAGTGCTTTTTTGTGCGTGGGGGGTTGGGGGGAGGTATATTTTCTATATTCGATCCCTACAAAAAGTAAATAACATAGAAGTAATGATCGTATCGAAGAAACAATCATCACCATCGTGCAGCATAAAAATAAACAAGACAAATATGAAATAAGTGCAACGATTGAAATACTTGGGCACAATAATCCGATGGGAGATGCACCACAGAAATAAAAAGCAGAATAGCTCTGGCCAAAATAGCATTTCAGAAAATGAAAAAAATATCTTATGCAACAAATCTATGTCAATTAAAGTGAGAAAGAGAGTTCATCGGTGCTATGTAGAACCAATTCTGACCTATGGAAGCGAACCATGGACAGTATTTAAACAAATGGAAAGAAGGTTAGAGGCCACAGAGATGGATTTCTCAGAAGAATGTTGAAAGTTCCCTGGACAGTTAAAATGACCGATGAGGAAACTCTCAAAGAGGCCAACGCAAAAATGGAGCTCATAAAAAAACATCAGAAAGAAATAATCAACATTTTTCGGGCACATCATAAGAAGAGGAAAGTTGGAATACTTGGTTACAGCTGGCAAAATGCTAGGAAAGAGAGATCGCGGACGACAATGAAAGAAAATACTAGATAGCTTGGTGTCGTGGCAAGCAATGAACAACAGAACTGATACGATGCACTGTAGATATAAGATTGTGGAAGGACATGATCGCCTACGCCAACCGGTATGGCACATGATGATGCTGATGATGACCAAAGAATTTGTATTAAGTGCAGATTCTAAGTTGAAAAATGACCATTTGGGTCAAATTTGGACATTTGTGATTTTCACGAAAAAAAAAACATTAGATTATCATAGTACACGCTACAATATTCATGTTAAAATGGATGATTGTGTGGGTCATCTTGTCTGAGTTGTAATTGCTTTATAGTTTTACCATTTTCTTTAAGCGTACAAAAGTCTGTGCATACGTTGTGCTACCAATGCCAGTCCTGGACCCTATATGCAAAAATAATAAGAAAAATAACCTCTACTGAGATTAAATGTGTTAGACGAATGACAGGAAACAGCCTAAGAGGCGAGATCAGAAATGAAGAACTGAGAAAAAGGTAGGAATAACTCCCGCTATAGAATATATAAAGAAACAACAGATCAAATGGCTTGGCTATGTGATAAGACAGAAAGATCAAAACACAACACAGCGAGCCTTCAAAAAACGTTAGGAGAACACCAGACTCAAGGGCCGACCATGAAGAAGATGGATTGACGGAACATTAGAAGCAGAAGAAAACATAACAGCAGCAGGGGGAACAGTAGTGCAAAAGATCGCAAATTATATCTCCCCTCGACGCTGAAAGGCAAATGAGGAAGGAAAGAAAAAAAAGGAGAAACACAAAATTTTCGTTTTGTAATCAATCAAACAATCAATCAATCAAACAATCAATCAATCAATCAAACAATCAACCAATCAATCAATCAATCAATCAATCAATCAATCAATCAATCAATCAATCAAACAATCAAACAATCAAACAAACAATCAATTAATCAATCAACCAGTCAATCAAACAATCAATCAATAAATCAAACAATCAAACAATCAATCAATCAAAACTCTTCCGGTCCCCGTTTTGGAGCCTAGTTAAAGTCTATGGCGAGTGGCGAGGTCTCTCCTTTCGTTTTCATTTTTAGATGTTTTTTATTTTCGTCCATTCAAGGTTCATCTTCACGAGGGCTTCCATGATTTCTTTTCTTCATGTATTTCTGCACCTTCTATGATTTTTCTATCCCTGTGGGTTCCATGACATAACATGTATTGCTATATTTTATCTGGTTTTCTTAGTACAATCTTTCTATATTTTATATTCGTTATCTGTTATTTGATTGGCCCTTGTTCTATTATTCATCAGATATCTTCATTTGTTATCTTGTTGTACTGTCTGTTGTTCAAAATTGCGCTCTTCTGTTTGTAATGTTACCATTAGCTTTTGTATTTTATTGTAATATAACCACTAGATTATGTAGCTTGTTGCAATATAACCACTAAATTATGTAGCTTGTTGCAATATAACCATTACATTATGTAGCTTGTTGCAATATAACCATTAAATTATGTAGCTTGTTGCAATATAACCACTAAATTATGTAGCTTGTTGCAATATAACCACTAAATTGTGTAGCTTGTTGCAATATAACCACTAAATTATGTAGCTTGTTGCAATATAATCACTAAATTATGTAGCTTGTTGCAATATAACCACTAAATTATGTAGCTTGTTGCAATATAACCACTAAATTGTGTAGCTTGTTGCAATATAACCACTAAATTATGTAGCTTGTTGCAATATAATCACTAAATTATGTAGCTTGTTGCAATATAATCACTAAATTATGTAGCTTGTTGCAATATAATCACTAAATTATGTAGCTTGTTGCAATATAATCACTAAATTATGTAGCTTGTTGCAATATAATCATTAAATTATGTAGCTTGTTGCAATATAATCACTAAATTATGTAGCTTGTTGCAATATAATCACTAAATTATGTAGCTTGTTGCAATATAACCACTAAATTATGTAGCTTGTTGCAATATAACCACTAAATTATGTAGCTTGTTGCAATATAATCACTAAATTATGTAGCTTGTTGCAATATAATCACTAAATTATGTAGCTTGTTGCAATATAACCACTAAATTATGTAGCTTGTTGCAATATAACCACTAAATTATTTAGCTTGTTGCAATATAACCACTAAATTATGTAGCTTGTTGCAATATAATCACTAAATTATGCAGCTTGTTGCAATATAATCACTAAATTATGCAGCTTGTTGCAATATAACCACTAAATTATGTAGCTTGTTGCAATATAACCACTAAATTATGTAGCTTGTTGCAATATAACCACTAAATTATGTAGCTTGTTGCAATATAACCACTAAATTATGTAGCTTGTTGCAATATAACCACTAAATTATGCATTTAAATTTTGTTTTTCGTTCCGACCTATCTGATTTCAAAATATTTTTATTCTTATGGGTCCTAAAACATTTTTTAGAAATAAACTATAATTAATTAATTATACAGTACGCATCAAAAGTTAACCAAACAACAAAATAGTTTCTTGTTTTACAATTATGATATAGCGCTTTCACGCCATTATCTTTCCTTATGATTTAACATCATCATCATTTGCCATACCGGTTGACGTAGGCGATCATGTCCTTCCACAATCTTCTATCTACAGTACTATGATTAAACAATATAAACTAAATAGTAGAGGTTTTGACCAGCGATCTTAAAGACAACAACAATATAAGTAAGCAGATAATTAATTAAATAATTCGTTATGGTTTCACTGAAAGGTCTGGGTGGTAGAAATAATACATCTTGTCCTTAGGTTTGCCTGGTTACAAGGCCTGCTAATTTATTTTGTGTTTACTGCAAAATGGATCGGGCACAGCTGTAGCTGAGAGTAGGTCCCTGAGTGGGGCAGAAACAATGGCTTATGAATGACGAGGTGGGAGGTAAACTTCTCGATGCAGTGTTGACAACACGAGGCCTGAAATGTTGTAGTGGACGCTTCAGGCAAGAGCATCAACGAAATGTAGTTACACTTTTAGGGAACATTGTCCACGAAATGGTGAAAGGGTAACAGTTTAGTTGCCGGAAATAAAATCCACGATTCTGCTTCTTCTTCTTTCCTTCCTCATTTACTTTTCAGCGTCGAGGGGAGATATAATTTGCGGTCTTTTGCTCTTCTGTCCGCCCCTGTTGCTGTTATGTTTCCTAGTGCATCTAATATTCCGTCAATCCATCCTTCTCGTGGTCGTGGTCGTGGGGGATGGTGTTCATGCAACGTTTAATGAATGTTCGTTGTGTTGTGTTTTGATCTTTCTGCCTTTTCACTTGTCCAAACCACTGTATCTGTTGTTGCTTGATATATTTTATGGTGGGGGTCTTTCGTTCACCTGAAAATTGTATATGTCTGCAATGTAGTTTCCTATACAAATGTTACTGTCTTTTGTAATTCTTGCAGTAGCCCTTATATTTTGTCTGTAGTGTTGTATCTATGGGTCAATGGATTTTCCTCTGTGTACTATGTTCAGTGCAGTCTTGAAGTATGTGTTCAGCAGTCTGGGGCGCCTGTCCACATGTGCATGTAGTTGAGATGCCGATCTTGTATGTTGTATACATGTGACTGTGGAGTCGATTGTGTCCTGTTCTGAGGCGTATAATGATAACTTGTTCACATCTGTTCATATTATGAAAGGTAACTTGGTTTGGGACTTGCGGTCATCTGCTTGATTTGATTATCTTGGTGGGGTTATTTCTATCCCTTTCTCAGTTCTTCATTTCTGATCTTATCGCTCAGGCTGTTTCTTGTCATTCGTCTAACACCTTTCATTTCAGTAGATGTTATTTTCCTTATTGTTCTTGCATCTAGGGTCAGGACTGGCATTGGTAGCACAAAGTTGGGATGAAGATTGTATTGCAGAGTGCCGTTTTATTATTTCCTTGTTGGACAATAGTGGTGATAGCTGTCCAGTGAATTGACAACCTGTATTACATATTGAGCATCTTTCTGCTGTTTGTGAATTGTCGTTTGTCACTAGACCTCCTAGGTATTTAAATTCCTCTGCCTGTTTTAGTTGTCTGTCATCTATAGTTATGTTGCTGTCATGTTTCTCTTTTGAGATATTCATGACTTCTGTTTTGTTGATATTGATTTTCATGTTGTATTTTGTGCCCTTTCTGTTGAGTCTATTTTAGTGTTCTTGTAAGTCTTCCATGGACAGCCAAAAAGACCAATGAGGAAATTCTCAAAGAGGCCAACACAAAAAGGGAGCTCCTAAAAGTCTTCAGAAAGAAACAATCAACATTTTTCGGGCACATCATGAAAAGAGGAAAGTTGGAATACATGGTTACAACTGGCAAAATACAGGGAAAGTGAGATCACGGACGACAAAGATAGAAGATACTGGATAGCTTGGTTTCATGGCATGGTAAACAGTCAACAACAGAACTGATACGATGCACTGTAGATAGAAGTTTGTGAAATGACATGATCGCCTACGCCAACGGGGTATGGTACACGATGATGATGATGATTTAGGTCTTCTAATTTGTCCATGTAATAGTGCCTGATTGTCTGCAAATAGAAGCTCGTTGATCTCCTCTGTCTCTGATGGGTTGGTTAACTTGGATATATAGTTCATGTATGTGATAAACAGTAGGGGGGATAGTACACTCCCTATATTACAGCTGACTACGAAGTGATGAATGAATCCATGATTGCTACAAATAAACAAACATGTCAATATTTTGTCAAATTAAAACTGCGAATAGGGGATCCAATGTGTAGCCCTTTCTAAGTTGCGAGATCTGATGTGTGGCCCTCTATAAGTAGTGAGATGTGATGCTAAGCCCTCTCTAAGTAGTGAGATGTGATGTGTAACCCTCACTAAGTAGTGAGATGTGATGTGTAGCCCTCTCTAAGTAGTGAGATGTGATGTGTAGCCCTCTCTAAGTAGTGAGATGTGATGTGTACCCCTCTCTAAGTAATGAAATGTAATGTGTAGCCCTCACTAAGTAGTGAGACGTGATGTGTAGTCCTCTCTAAGTAGTGAGATGTGATGTGTAGCCCTCTCTAAGTAGTGAGATGTGATGTGTACCCCTCTCTAAGTAATGAAATGTAATGTGTAGCCCTCACTAAGTAGTGAGATGTGATGTGTAGCCCTCACTAAGTAGTGAGATCTAATGTATAGCCCTCACTAAGTAATGAGATGTGATGTATAGCCCTCTCTAAGTAGTGAGATGTGATGTGTAGCAATCACTAAGTAGTGAGATGTGATGTGTAGCCTTCTCTTTGTAGTGAGATGTGATGTGTAGCCCTCTCTATGTAGTGAGATGTGATGTGTAGCCCTCACTAAGTAGTGAGATCTAATGTATAGCCCTCACTAAGTAATGAGATGTGATGTGTAACCCTCACTAAGTAGTGAGATGTGATGTGTAGCCCTCTCTAAGTAGTGAGATGTGATGTGTAGCCCTCTCTAAGTAGTGAGATGTGATGTGTACCCCTCTCTAAGTAATGAAATGTAATGTGTAGCCCTCACTAAGTAGTGAGACGTGATGTGTAGTCCTCTCTAAGTAGTGAGATGTGATGTGTAGCCCTCTCTAAGTAGTGAGATGTGATGTGTACCCCTCTCTAAGTAATGAAATGTAATGTGTAGCCCTCACTAAGTAGTGAGATGTGATGTGTAGCCCTCACTAAGTAGTGAGATGTGATGTGTAGCCCTCACTAAGTAGTGAGATGTGATGTGTAGCCCTACTCTAAGTAGTGAAAGGTGATGTGTAGCCCTCTCTAAGTAGTGAGATGTGATGTGTAGCCCTACTCTAAGTAGTGAAAGGTGATGTGTAGCCCTCTCTAAGTAGTGAAAGGTGATGTGTAGCCCTCACTAAGTAGTGAGATGTGATGTGTAGCCCTACTCTAAGTAGTGAAAGGTGATGTGTAGCCCTCACTAAGTAGTGAGATGTGATGTGTAGCCCTACTCTAAGTAGTGAAAGGTGATGTGTAGCCCTCTCTAAGTAGTGAGATGTGATGTGTAGCCCTTACTAAGTAGTGAGATGTGATGTGTAGCCCTACTCTAAGTAGTGAAAGGTGATGTGTAGCCCTCTCTAAGTAGTGAGATGTGATGTGTAGCCCTACTCTAAGTAGTGAAAGGTGATGTGTAGCCCTCTCTAAGTAGTGAAAGGTGATGTGTAGCCCTCTCTAAGTAGTGAGATGTGATGTGTAGCCCTACTCTATGTAGTGAGATGTGATGTGTAGCCCTCTCTAAGAGGTGATATCTTATGTGCTTTCTCTAAGTAGTTAGATGTGGTGTCAAGCCCTCTTAGATAACAAGAAAATAATTTTTTTTAAATGTGTGTACCCGTGTGCACTCAGCGCACGTAATTTGCTGACGAACATTGAAAAGAATAGACCAAAGGTGAATGCTGCCCAGGCAAAACTACATTTTAAAAAATCTACTCAAAAATTAACAATTCTTGGCGATAAAAAGTGCGAGTACCTCTGATGACGGAGAATATCTGCGTGTGCGGTGAGGTACAGCTGAGCACGTGGTTGATAGTGTGAAAAATAAGGGTTAAAGTTATAATCACGCAAAAGTAAGTCCCCCAGGACTTTTCTAGAGATATAAAGCTGGCGAACGCAAATAAACATAATTTTGAACATATTGTACATCCATCTGGCCTGGTTTATGTTGAAACTTTAGAGATTTAATAGCCTTGTGCTTCTTACGTGGTTTTATTGCCTTCTGCTGCTTACGGGAATTTATTGTCTTGTTAATCTTACCTACGTGGTTTTATTGTCTTGTTAATCTTACCTACGTGGTTTTATTGTCTTGTTAATCTTACCTACGTGGTTTTATTGTCTTGTTAATCTTACCTACGTGGTTTTATTGTCTTGTTAATCTTACCTACGTGGTTTTATTGTCTTGTTAATCTTACCTACGTGGTTTTATTGTCTTGTTCATCTTACTTACGTGATTTTATTGTCTTGTTCATCTTACTTACGTGGTTTTATTGTCTTGTTCATCTTACTTACGTGGTTTTATTGTCTTGTTCATCTTACTTACGTGGTTTTATTGTCTTGTTCATCTTACTTACGTGGTTTATTGTCTTGTTCATCTTACTTACGTGGTTTTATTGTCTTGTTCATCTTACTTACGTGGTTTTATTGTCTTGTTCATCGTACTTACGTGGTTTTGTCTTGTTAATCTTACCTACGTGGTTTTATTGTCTTGTTCATCGTACGCGATTTGATCACCTTGTACATCTTACTTATGAGATTGAATTGCCTAGTGCTTCTTATATGGTTTTATCAAAGATAACATATTTGGCTTTCCTCTTCCTGCCTATTCGACACGACTTATCACACAGAATCACTGACGTCACTCTGTCCAGAAGAGTAGCAAACTTCATATCCTTAATTAATTGCATGCAAAATAATAGTTTCCGTGGGAAATCACGCAAAGTGGATGAACGCTTTTTTCCTAAGTTTTCATTTTATAAAACAAAACGTAATGGACTATTTCAGCTGCAGTTCAAAAAAAAAAAAAAAAAAAGGTTCCCTCAACGCCTTGCTACGCGTACATGAAGTATGGTGTTAGTGTCCTTATTCTTTCCACCACCATGGCATATTTGTGAGCTATGTAGCCAGACCATCTTTACTTCCCACAAAAAACTCCCTGGTACCCATTCTACTCCAATGTTAAGTCAGTCTTATTATATGGCTGTGAAACACGGAGAATAAATAAAATGACAATCATGAAGATACAGACTTTCATCAATGGATGCTTACACAGAGTAAAAGGATGGAAATGGCAGGACAAAATCACTAACATAGAATTTACGAAATATATAGGTCAAATACCTGTGGATAAAAAGGCACAACGAAGACGATGGCGCTGGATAGGACACACACTGCGGAAGCCAAGTGAGAGTATTAAACAACAGGCCCTTTTTTGGAATCACCAAGGAAAAAGACAAAGAGGAAGACCAAGGCATTCTTGGAGAAGACGGATAGAAGCAACGATGAAGATGATGGAGAAAACATGGAATGATCTTAAAAGAACGGCAATAAACATAACGGCTTGGAAAGTGTTTGTTGAAGACCTATGCTCCACAGGGAGCTGAAAGGCAGAAGAAGTAGACCCATTTCTAGAGGTTCGGTAAACTCCTGAGCTTTGGAGGTCCGCAAAAATCTGCCACTTGTGGGAATCAGATCATTTGTAGTGGCAAGGTTTTTAGTAGTGACACTTGAATGTTTCAGCCACGTGACGTGAATGACATGACGTGAATGTTTCAGCCACGTGACGTGAATGTTTCAGCCACGTGACGTGAATGTTTCAGCCACGTGTTATATCTCGTTACTCGGCAGATTGTTATCACGTGATCAGATACAGGATATTGCAAAAACAAAAAACAAAATGGTAGTCACATTTTCGCAACGAGCAATCGCAAATACGCAAATAATAAAAAAGAAACGGTTTTCCCATAGAGTGAACCTCCCCTATTGTCTAATAGTGGTATCAGCACAATGAAGTGTCGCCTTCTCCAGCAGAGTATTTCTCCTAGATGGGGGCGAGTTATACTACCCACAAATGTGTTTAGGTAATTCTGAGTAAACTTACTACTCCATAGTCATCAGATGTCCTTACTTGTATATTTTTATTTGGGTGAATGGTTGGTCTCAAGACGCCGGCCTCGAAACAGACAGGTTGTGGGTTCAGATCCCGGCTGCACCGGTTGGGATTTTTATTAATGATTTCTCTTTACGGCAACCACCCCTGGTCTCAGCAGGGAGACCCGGCGTGAAACGTACATTACTCATGGACGGAATAAATATGAGTACCTCCGTTGACGGAGTTATCTGCCTGTGCGTCGAGGGACCTATGTGCACACGGCTGTCAGGGAAAAACGGATTAACACTCAAAATTCAATTCCTAGTCTCTAGCGACTTCGCCAGAGGTAAAAGGTGGCGAACGCAAAAAAAAAATAATCATCATGTGCCATACCTGTTGGCGTAGGTGATCATGTCCCTCCACAATCTTCTATCTACAGTGCATCGTATCAGTTCTGTTGTTGACTGTTTAAAAAAAATAAATAAATAAAACATACAAACTTGTATATTTCACATTTTATTGGTATATTTAACGGATTTACACTCTACATGCCGATTGGGAGCTCCTGGATCGATTTTCAGCTAAATCGTGCATTATTTATTTTTTCTTGAATATTTTAGTAAGTAAAAAAAGTAAAGTACCCCGTCACGCCAAGTGGCGTATAAGGAAATATGGTGTTAGCGACCCTATATTTTACAGACCTTCAGCACATGATTTTTGGGGTAATGTGGTCGGTATTACGCCCGTGCTGCTTTACTTTCCCAGAAAAAAATCCGGTACCCATTTAAGGCTGGGTGAACCCGGAAGCCGTCGGTTGGGATCGAACCCTACCCCATGTCCTTTGTAGCCAAGTTCACTAACCACTGAGCTATCGCCGCTCCTTGAATATTTTAGTTTAATACATTTTCCTTGCGTTTGGTCATTTCATTTCGTATCTCATTTTTATTTCTCCTTCATCTACCATTTCCATTTATTCAATAACATGTAGTAGAGTTTATCTACATTCTGTTGTCTGTGTTGTTCTCGTTTTCGGAAGAAAGCCGCATGAAGGCCGAAACGTCATGGTTTTGTTTTGTCCTTTTTTTGTATAAAGTTGTCCCATACTTTGTAGGAGTGCCCGTTACACCCCACCACTTGCTCCATCTATTGGTACCCAAACATTGAATGTTGAATGTGTCGTACCGAAAGTCACAAACGTCAGCATAATCTAATGTGTTTGGAATTTTGTAGCACAAACTGCTACCATGTAACGCTCTTTCAAAGATAAGGGTTGCAGAAAAATAATCAGCGCAGAAACCCAGAAAGCAGAAAAAGGATTAACTGGTCTTTCCTATCCTTCCTGGTTTATATTTACGTTACCTTCCTATAGAGAAAAGAAAATGTTTCGGAGTGAACAATCTAAGGTCTCTAATGTAATAATAAGTCTAAAGTCTAAAATAACAGTCTAATGGCTTTAATGTAATAACTTTAATGTAATAATACGTTTAAATTAACGACTCAAGCGATTTTTCATGATTTCAAGCCAAATGATTAATTTCTTAGTTTAAGTTTTTTATCTAGCCTGTGAGCTTCAAAATAGTACACAAATGTACAGACGCCTCCACTGATGACAAGACAGTACACAAATGTACAGACACATCCACTGATGACAAGACAGTACACAAATGTACAGACGCTTCCATTGATGACAAGACAGTACACAAATGCACAGAAGCCTCCATAGATGACAAAACAGTACACACATGTACAGACGCCTCCATTGATGACAAAACAGTACACAAATATACAGACGCCTCCATTGATGACAAAATAGTACACACATGTACAGACGCCTCCATTGATGACAAAACATTACAAAATGTACAGTCGCCTCCACTGATGACAAAATAGTACACAAATGTACAGACGCCTCCATTGATGACAAAACAGTACACAAATATACAGACGCCTCCATTGATGACAAAATAGTACACACATGTACAGACGCCTCCACTGATGACAAAACATTACAAAATGTACAGTCGCCTCCACTGATGACAAGACAGTACACAAATGTGCAGACGCCTCTTTGATGACAAACATGTACATAAATGTACGGACTTCTCCATTGATGATAAACATGTACACAAATATACGGACTTCTCCATTGATGATAAGCATATACACAAATGTACGGACATCTCCATTGATTATAAACAAAAACGCACTTTTTTCATGAGCCCTCCTGAGGGGCGTCGGATATCACGCTCCTCCGCAACTCTCAACCTTCCTTGCTGTCCAAGATTCTCACCGTTGATCTATTCCCGGGCCACATTAACAAAACCGTCCAGGAACATTTCCCTTTGTTTACCTCTACCCGTGTTTAGAGTAGTTTCCCCTTCTCTTAAATACCCCAACCTCTCTCTCCTCAACACAGGCCTCACAAATCTAAACCTGCTTTTCCTAGTTTATTTTAGAATCTCCCTCCTATCATTTGAATACATCCCTCGGAAAAAAATGACAAATAATCAACAACAGAGAAAAAAAAAACAAAGAACAATATATGGCCCGAAGCAGGATCAAACCCGTACTCCTTGGTCCTTATCATCATCATCATCATGTGCCATACCGGTTGGCGTAGGCGATCATGTCCTTCCAGAATCTTATATCTACAGTGTATCATATCAGTTCTGTTGTTTATTGCTTGCCATGCCATGACACCAAGCTATCTAGTATTTTCTCTCTTTGTCGTCCGCGATCTCTCTTTCCTAGCATTTTGCCAATTGTAACCAAGTATTCCAACTTTCCTCTTCTCATGATGTGCCCAAAAAAATGTTGATTGCTTCTTTCTGATGTTTTTTAAGAGCTCCCTTTTTGTGGTGGCCTCTTTGAGAACTTTCTCATTAGTCTCTTTATCTGTCCAGGGAACTTTCAACATTTTTCTGAGAAATCCCATCTCTGTGGCCTCTAATCGTCTTTTCATTTGTTTGTCTATTGTCCATGATTCGCTTCCATAGGTCAGAATTGGTTCTATATAGCATCTATGAACTCTCTTTCTCATTTCTATTGACATAGATTTGTTGCATAAGATATTTTTCATTTTCTGAAATGCTATTTTGGCCTGAGCTATTCTGCTTTTTATTTCTGTGTTGCATCTTCCATCTGATGTTATCACTGTGCCCAAGTATTTCAAACGTTGTACTTGTTTCAGATTTGTCTTGTTTATTTTATGCTGCATGATGGTGATGATTGTTTCTTCGATATAACCATTACTTCTGTTTTCTTACTATTCAGTCTGAGACCTTTCTTGTTGCTTTCTTTTACTATTATATCTATCATTTCTTGTAGTTCATTCTCTGTCTCTGCTATTAAGACTGTGTCATCCGCATATCGTAAATTATTTATGTTGTGACCGTTGACTTCAATTCCTTTTTTGTCTACTATTGATCTCATAATATATTCGCTGTAAAGTGAAAACAAATCCGGCGATAGAACACAGCCTTGTCTGACTCCTTGTTTTATAAATTGAAATTGCCCTGTTTGGTTGTTAATTCGTATAGCTGCTGTTTGTTGCCAGTACATGTTTTTTTTATGATTCGCAGATCCTTGCCATCAATGTTTAATTTCTCCAGCATATTTATTATTTCCACATGCTTTACCTTGTCAAATGCTTTTGTGTAGTCTATAAAGCACATATATATATATATATTTCTTTACCTCTACAGATCTTTCTATCAATGTTCTTAAGATGTATATTGCATTATTGGTGCCCTTTCCTTCCACAAATCCACATTGTTCCTCACTTATTTCTGGTTTTATTTTGTTCCTTACACGTCTCATGATGATTCTTAGTAATATTTTAGTCATATGGCTCATGAGACTAATAGTGCGATGGTCTTCACAATCAGTGGCGCCTTACTTCTTTGGTATAGCTATAAAGATAGATTTTAGTAGATCTTCGGGTATGTGTCCAGTGTTATATATGGCATTGAGTAGTTTTGTTATGACCTGTACTCCCAGCTCTCCTAATGCATTTATCTCTTCGATTGTTATATTGTCGGGACCTGGACCTCTTTTAATGTGTTGAATTGCGTCCTCCACTTCACTCTGCATTATTGGTGGTCCTGTGTCTTCATTTGAATTGTTTAACTCCAGTCTTTCATCATCATAGAGTTGACTGATATATTCTGTCCATCTTTTATTGTCTTCTCCTGTCCCATTATTATATTTCCTTCCTTTGATTTCACACATCCTGAAACTTCCACTTCTTTTATTGCTGTTAATTCATTTAACCGATTGTGCATACACTGTGAGTCTTTCTTTTCTTGTTTTTCCATTCCTTCACATTTCTGTTTTAACCATCCTTCCTTTGCTTCTCTGCATTTGTTTTGGATCTTGGCCCTAGCGTTTGGTTTTTCCTAGCAAGGCGCTGTGCCAAAGAGTACTTGTTCGATCCTGCTTCTGACCATATATTGTTCTTTGTTTTTTTTTTCTGTTGTTGATTATTTGTCATTTTTTTCCCAGTGCTGTAAACATACCTCTTCCTCTAAATTGATTCGCTGATTATCGCCTCGGAAGTTTCCCTCTAAAATAATATTCATTTATAATTACTTGTCTCCTATCATCTGTCTCTTTTTCTAAAGTGAAGGCTCACGCCTTATTATGCGTATGGGGAATGTGGTGACAGTGACAATATTTTATATATAACAACGCCAAATTTGTGCGTGATGTGGTCGGTATCATGCCAGGCCGCCTTTACTTCCCAGACAAATCTCTCGTATCCATTTATAGAGTCTGGGTTAACCCAAATCCTGGTCGGTTAGAATAAAATTTCGTCACTTCTGGCAGTACTCTTCTTTTTTTTTTTTTAATTACACGGTAACTTTAGCATCCTCCTTTAAAAAATCACAATGCGTGTGATTCTATCCCGCTTTGAATCTACTTTTCACTGTCCATTACACGCTACCATAAAGCAGCACTGGTTTGATGTAGAACTGTAAAAACTTCCTTTCTAACTCTCAACGATAATTAATTGTTGTATAACATATTTGTTATATATAACAGAAATAATCAACTCAGTTTATGCGGATGGGACTCAAGCTCTGGTCCTCGCAAGATTAGTTCACTGGTCTTCCGCATCCGCTGAAATGTTTCGCAACGTAAGCACCTCCCAAAAAAAATCTAAAACTAGATTTAGACTTTATGAAAAGCTTGAATAAAGTGTTGATTTGAAACAAAATAACACGAAAAATAGCATTCCCTCCAAGTAACAAATATAATAAAGTATAAAAGACTTACCAAATAATGTAGATACAAAGAAATCACAACGTTTCTGTTTTACTCAGTAGAAACCAAATAATACGAAAAATTTAAATGGAAAAACACTTGTGAGACCTCTCAACGTTTGTGTCCAATTGTCTTAGTCCAAGGGCGGGACCCTCGAGATGAGCTCGGGAATTGATAATTGAAAACTAAGCTGAGTTCTCGTTGATGCGAGCGTTGGGTTGAGTCTCGTGCGCGCGTGAGGGGAAAACCATATCCGGGATTTAAACTTTGCGGCGGGAACTTGAGCTTTTGGTGAGTGTGTTGGGTCAGTGTAAGTGTGTATACGACGGTGTGCGTGCGTGAACTGGGATTAAATTAGTTCACTTTTAGTTTTGCTGAACAGAGGCTACAAATAGACATTTTGTCCAATGTCTGTTGTTATTTTTTTTTTTATTTATCTTCTGATATTTCATTATTTCTGTCTATTTCTGCCTTACAGTCTTCTATCTGATTGTCTGTATGTTTGTTGCAGGCGTCATCTATCTCTGTGCTAACTCTATTAGTCAAACTCCTGATTTCCCTACTCTAACTTCAGGCAGGTTCACTACTCTCTCCTGCTCATCTGACTGGTTTCCCTACTCTAACTTCAGGCAGGTTCACTACTCTCTCCTGCTCAACTGACTGGTTTCCCTACTCTAACTTCAGGCAGGTTCACTACTCTCTCCTGCTCATCTGACTGGTTTCCCTACTCTAACTTCAGGCAGGTTCACTACTCTCTCCTGCTCATCTGATTGGTTTCCCTACTCTAACTTCAGGCAGGTTCACTACTCTCTCCTGATCATCTGGCTGGTTTCCACCCGCGAGCTGCCTGGGTGGAAGGAGAAGCAAAAAACGACAATTTTAATCTGCCTGACTCTTAATTATATCTTCTGCCTTGAGACATGTATCTAATCTCCTTTGCTCTCGTCTACTATTTCTGTCTAGTCTCTGGCTTCGTGGGCGAAAAAGGTTTAAGTTCCTCTAAGCGCCGCGTGTAGAGTCTAAGTCCTCTTTTTCTAAAGTTCTGTTCTGTGTAAGTTAAGCTAAGATTTAAGTTTTTAACTCCTAATCCTATCATCTGCCTTGAGACAGATATCTAGTCTCTTCTACTACCTCCTCACTGATGTGTACCCTTCCGCTTCGAGGGTCACAAGTGTATCTTTCTCTAAGTGCCGAGTCTAGAGTCTAAGTTCTGTTCTGTGTAAGTTAAGCTAAGATTTAAGTTTTCTAACTCCTAATCCTATCATCTGCCTTGAGACAGATATCTAGTCTCTTCTACTACCTCCTCACTGATGTGTACCCTTCCGTTTCGAGGGTCCCAAGTGTATCTTTCTCTAAGTGCCGAGTCTAGAGTCTCCTTCCCGATAAGTCTTCTCATGGTCTTTTTGTGTCCATCTTGGCCAGTCCCACCTGGCTAAGGATCATGGGAATCTAATCTATACATGGCTTGTCCTCCGCCTTTTAATTATGTCCATAGTCTTATTGCTTTAGAAGTCCTGACGACACATGTCAATCTTCCCAAACCTCGTTCCCTCACAACTAAAGCTTACGTTGGTCTGCGACCACGCGCGGTGATTCTTTGATCTCCAAGTCAGAGAGAACTCAAAGCATTTCCCACCGCCGAACATAAAGATGTCCCGGCGGCTTAACTCAGAACGCCTCAGGGCTGGACTAGTTATCTCATATCAGCAGGTGTCGGAGTCCATCGGCCAGCTTCATTGCGTAATGTAACTTTGTCGGCAAGAGCAAACATCTGTCTGGATTTCCACGTTCAGGTTGAACACATGTACGTACTTTCTTGCAGTCTTATAGTTGGTTACGCCACAGCGTCTGGGTACAGTGGACTAACGTCTCCTTGCTAATCCTCAAGTCTTCATTTTCATTCTACGCCGCCTACAACTACTGTACCTCTTATCATCGTCGTATCATTCTTTTATTCTTATTTATTATGGCTGAGTCACACTATAACATGTTTGCCTCCCCCTTTCTGAACTTTCTTTAATTCTTTACTTTAATTTAACTTTTTTTCTGAACTTAATTTTGTGCGTTAATCCGTTTTGCTCTGGCTTGGCAGGGGTCCCTCGCCGCACAGGCATATAACTCCGTCGTCGGAGGTACTCAAACTTTTTCCGTCTATGAGTAACTGACATTTCAAGCCGAGCCTCAGAGCTTAGGAGACCAAGGGTGGTTGCCGCAGAGAGAAATCACAAATAAAAAATCCCAACTGGTGAAACTCACAACCTCTCTGTCTCGATACCGGCTTTTTTGCCTCGAGACTAACGAGTCTCCCTCTTGAAGATCTGATACATAGATCTTATACACCGCTATTATTATCAGATCACCTCTCCATGTTCTGATCGTTTTCTCTCGCATAAACGTTTTCTTCATTCATTATTTTGTTTTTCATCATCACCCCATGGCATATCTTTCTTCTGCCACTGACTTCATCTTGAGGACGTTAAATTCCGGTCAATATGGTGGATAGGCGGCAGGAACCATTGAAGGCTATGTATGAAAGTGTTCCTTGTTGCAGTTTCCCCATATTCCAAGTCCGGCTTGTTGTAGGAGCTACTGAGTTAGGTGCTCTGTAACACCGTGAGCTGTGTGTTTCATCCATTTTGATCATGTTTCGATATTCCAATTGTTTACGATGAATGATGATATCGTATGACAGGGAAAGCTGTATTCACTTTCTGTGCGGTTTCGCCTTATGTCTTTTGGCGTGTGCTGAGACTGCTATGATAGAGACTACAGCTACCTTTCTTTGTTTGAAAGATGAGATAGTAATTCGGATGATTCCACTGGTAAGGGCTGTTGAGCAATTATGGATTTTAATCGTTGCAGAGATACTCGGGCCTTCCATAACCAAAGAACCAATGACTTCATCTCACCATCCCAACACCTTTAATGCCACTTCGTCCAATTTTTGACAGCGGCAAGATACTGGTATACCGCTTTCGATTGATATTCAATTTTATTTCACAATTTCTACTAAATCCTACAGCTACCAAATTTCTGATGATACTTATTGCTGATAACAATTAAACGTCTACCAGTTTCTTGTTTCACACTTCCGTACAAGTATCTATGCATGTCTACTCCTGTTCACATATTGATTTATGTATATTTTTGGCATCTGACTGCTAGTTATATATTTCTATATTTGATCTGTACATGCCTATTTATGTGTGTTGACCCACAGTCATCTATAGTGCTACTAAAACCTGCGGGTTAATAGGAAAATCCCGGAATCACCCAAAGTTTGTGACGTCTCCAGTTATGCGAGCTATAAACAGCTGTCACAACCGTCCATTTTTGCAAAGCTGAAAACATTTCATATTTCGCTGATTTCTTTCAGTCCACAGGCCTTATTAGTCATCATCATCATCATCATCATAGTACCGTCTCCACATCGAAGGTTGGCTACCATGGTGTGCCATTCCACACTGTCTCTTGCTTTGATGGTGCAGATTGTCATAGGCTGTCTTGTCCATCTTTTGATGTTACTTGTCCATGTTAGCCTTGATCTGCCTCTGCCTCTACTACCCTGTATTTTCCCTTCCAATATTACTTTTAGTAGGCTGTTGTGTCTTTTAACATACCCCCAAAATAAATTAGTACTTATTAGTATTATAGATGACTGTGGTTGACCAATGACCTTTGTCTACATATTTATGTATATTGATCTTTGATATCATCAATTTGAGAAACATGTTTTTCTTCTTCTTCTTCTTCTTCTTCTTCTTCCTCTTCTTTTTCTTCTTCTACTTCTACTTCTACTTCTACTTCTACTTCTTTCTTCTTTCTTCTTTCTTCTTTCTTCTTCTACTTCTTTCTTTCTTCTTCTTTCTTCTTCTTCTTCTACTTCTTTTCTTCTTTCTTCTTTCTTCTTTCTTCTTCTACTTCTTTCTTCATCTTCTTCTTCTACTTCTTTCTTCTTCTTCTTCTTTCTTCTACTTCTTCTTCTTCTTCTTTCTTCTTCTTCTTTCTTCTTTCTTCTTTCTTCTTTCTTCTTTCTTCTTTCTTCTTTCTTCTTCTTTCTTGTTTCTTCTTCTGCTTCTTTCTTTTCTTCTTCTTCTTTCTTCTACTTCTTTCTTCCTCTTCTACTTTCTTCTACTTCTTTCTTCCTCTTCTACTTTCTTCTACTTCTTTCTTTTTATTTCTTCTTTCTTCTTCTACTTCTTTCTTCTTCTTCTCCTTTCTTCTTCTTCTACTTTCTTCTTCTGCTTCTTCTTCTTCTTCTTCTTCTCTTTCCCTTCTTCTTCAGAAATACCCTTATTTTTGTGTATTCAATTTGGGAGAGAAGACATGTTCCATGAAGAAGGTGCACAGCCTGAAGTAGACGATCATGCCAGTCTTCTGTCTCTACAATTGTTTACCAGTTTCCCATTGTCTTCTTCCTATGCCATTTTATTAAGCATTTTCACAGCTTTTGTCTGTTTCCTTTGTTATCTTCCACCATCAACTTTCCGCTTACCACGGTTATCCTACACTTGTTTTCTTCTCATTATACAGCCACAAGACTTCATTACCCAGGAGAGAGCCAGTGGTGGGGTGTAACGTTCACTCCTACAAAGTATGATGAAAACATTACAAAACAGGAACACAACAAATTATTTTTTTTTAATATTTCGGTCTTCACGTGGCCGTCTTTATAAAATACAAACAAGAAAAACAGACAAGGAAATGAAGATATACTCTAGAGCATGTTGTTTAGTTTATCTTTATTTCGTTATCCGTTCGTGTTGTCCCTGTTTTCTGAAGAAGAAAGGCCGAAACGTCATGATTTTTCCCCCCTTTTTTGTGTGTAAACCTGTAACAAATCTTTGAAGGAGTCACACTTGGTCCCTGCTCCCAGCTTTACCGCAGCACTGCAATTACTTTAATGTTGCGACCTTTCATTACTTGACCGAAATTAGCGATCTTTTTATATCTTAGCCAAAAGACCTTTTCGTTCGTCATCATCAGGTCACACGTCATTTGCAGAGCGTTGCACTCATCATGGTCTCTTGAGCGCTGCACTCATCATGGCCCCTTGCAAGGAAACTCTACCTTAAGCCAGATCTCCCACTTTCTTCTGTTGTAAAGTTGGACTCTTTGATGTCTTAAAACCATCTTAATCTTGGTCTGCTCCTGTCTCATCATCGTAGAACCATGTCTTCCATTATTGTTGATTTCTTTGCGCCCTACGATCAGTAGTTATTGTTTCTTTACGCAGCGAAAAGAGACATTTTCGTTACACAGCTAAAATATACATTTTCTTTACACCGCTAAGACAGACATTTTCTTTACACAGTTTAAAAAGACATTTTCTTTACACAATTAAAACATACATTTTCTTTACACAACTAAAATATACATTTTCTTTACACCGCTAAGACAGACATTTTCTTTACACAGTTTAAAAAGACATTTTCTTTACACAATTAAAACAGACGTTTTCTTTACACAGCTAAAACAGACATTTTCTTTACACAGCTAAAACAGACATTTTCTTTACACAGCTAAAACGAACGTTTTCTTTACACAGCTAAAACATACATTTTCTTTACACAGCTAAAACAGACATTTTCTTTACACAGCTAAAACAGACATTTCTTTGCACAGCTAAAGTAGACTATTGCCTCATCCTGACGGTAGAAAATAGTTCTACGTTGCCTTCATCTTTTAAAATCGTCCTTGTTACTCCAATTAGTTGTCTGTGGTATTCTTTGGCATTCTCAACATTCTTCTTTGAGACATCAATTCCGCGGCTCGCAGAGATTTTACTTGCACGCAAGCACGAAAGAAACAACAACAACAAAACATTCGATTTCAATTTCCAACTTCATTTATTATTACAATGAAGACACGCATTCAACGTCATGAAGAACATGTGGTACAATACTTGGAAGGCAGAAAATTAAACGTCACAAAGAACATGTGGTACAGTACCTGGAAGGACGAAAAATTAAACGTCATGAAGAACATGTAGTACAATACCTGGAAGGCAGAAAAATTAAACGTCACGAAGAACATGTGGTACAATACTTGGAAGGCAGAAAAATTAAACGTCATGAAGAACATGTGGTACAATACCTGGAAGACAGAAAAAGTAAACGTCATTAAGAACATGTGGTACAATATCTGGAAGATAGAAAAATTAAAGGTCATTAAGAACATGTGGTACAATACCTGGAAGATAGAAAAATTAAACGTCATTAAGAACATGTGGTACAATACCTGGAAGACAGAAAAATTAAACGTCATTAAGAACATGTGGTACAATACCTGAAAGAGTGAAACATTAAACGTCATTAAGAACATGTGGTACAATACCTAGAAGGCAGAAAAATTAAACGTCATGAAGAACATGTGGCACAATACCTGGAAGACAGAAAAATTAAACGTCATGAAGAACATGTGGCACAATACCTGGAAGACAGAAAAATTAAACGTCATGAAGAACATGCGGCACAATACCTGGAAGACAGAAAAATTAAACGTCATTAAGAACATGTGGTATAACACCTGGAAGACAGAAAAAACTAAACGTCATTAAGAACATGTGGTACAATACCTGGAAGATAGAAAAATTAAAGGTCATTAAGAACATGTGGTACAATACCTGGAAGACAGAAAAATTAAACGTCATTAAGAACATGTGGTACAATACCTGAAAGTGTGAAACATTAAACGTCATTAAGAACATGTGGTACAATACCTGGAAGGCAGAAAAATTAAACGTCATGAAGAACATGTGGCACAATACCTGGAAGACAGAAAAATTAAACGTCATGAAGAACATGTGGCACAATACCTGGAAGGGAGAACAATTAAACGTCATGAAGAACATGTGGTACAATACCTGGAAGATAGAAAAATTAAACGTCATTAAGAACATGTGGTACAATACCTGGAAGACAGAAAAATTAAAGGTCAATAAGAACATGTGGCACAATCCCCGAAAAACAGTAACAGTTATATTAATGTGGACATGTATCTTCCCAATTGCAAAATATGGCTGTGAGTCATGGACAATCTTGGAAACAGCAAAGAAGAAAACCGATTCATTTGAAACAAAATACAACAGAAAAATCTTCAACAGACCAGGGATAATGAAAACAAGCAATGAAGATATATTAAAACATATAAACATTAAAAATAACTGGCTTATAGACACCATTCTACAGTGGAATTTAAAATACCATGTTCAAGTTAATAGACACAGCCCGCTGGAAAGAACAATAATGGAAGGCATGTTTCCAGTTCGATGCGTCGTGGGCAAACCAAGAAGAAGGTGATTTCAAGACATCAATGAGATATTTAGCATGAGAACAAAAGAAGTTGGGGGGGGGGGGGTCAGGCTAATAACAGAGATTCTTTCAGACTAGCTATGGTGAATGTATCGTTCCAAAGAGGACATGCGACCTGATGATGATGATCAAACCATTGTACAGACCCTAGCAGGAACATTTTGTCTGGGGAAGTGCATAGCGTGGAACGACGACATTAATGTAGGTGCATCATAAAAAGAGAATTACAACTCAACAGTTGGCAACATTCGATGGGAAGAATATGAAGAACCACACACAGGGCATAATAACTGTATTGATGTTTAAACAGGAAAGGAAAGAATATGAAGAAACCACACAGGGCCATAATAACTGTATTGATGTTTAAAGAGGAAAGGAAAGAATATGAAGAAACCACACAGGGCATAATAACTGTATTGATGTTTAAACAGGAAAGGAAAGAATATGAAGAAACCACACAGGGCATAATAACTGTATTGATGTTTAAACAGGAAAGGAAAGAATAGGGAGAAGTGGCTAGAAGTCGTTGTGGTGTGTGCTCGGTTATAACCACGTCCGCAGTCATGCCACGTGTTTCAGCAAACGTCAAATGCTCTGCTCTCATTTCACCTTCGCCGTTATATCGTTCTATGTTGACTGATATTCTCTCTTATTTTACCTTCGCTGTTTTATCGTTCTATGTTGACTGACATTCTCTCTTATTTTACCTTCGCTGTTTTATCGTTCTATGTTGACTGACATTCTCTCTTATTTTACCTTCGCTGTTTTATCGTTCTGTGTTGACTGACATTCTCTCTTATTTTACCTTCGCTGTTTTATCGTTCTATGTTGACTGACATTCTCTCTTATTTTACCTTCGCTGTTTTATCGTTCTATGCTGACTGACATTCTCTCTTATTTTACCTTCGCTGTTTTATCGTTCTATGCTGACTGACATTCTCTCTTATTTTACCTTCGCTGTTTTATCGTTCTATGCTGACTGACATTCTCTCTTATTTTACCTTCGCTGTTTTATCGTTCTATGCTGACTGACATTCTCTCTTATTTTACCTTCGCTGTTTTATCGTTCTATGCTGACTGACATTCTCTCTTATTTTACCTTCGCCGTTTTATCGTTCTATGCTGACTGACATTCTCTCTTATTTTACCTTCGCTGTTTTATCGTTCTAAGTTGACTGACATTCTCTCTTATTTTACCTTCGCCGTTTTATCGTTCTATGTTGACTGACATTCTCTCTTATTTTAGATTCCCTTTTATTCTTCCTAATATCCTGAGGACACACTCATACTTTCAACCTGTCTATAGACGGCGAGTGGCATATCGCATTTAATGATGGAAGCCGAATTACAATTGTAATATATTGTTGGAAGTTAGTTTAGTCGACATCATCTTTATTACACAACAGGAACTCTATAGAGCTCAGATTTCCTCCTCAACACGTTCCCCAGCACGCTCGCTACACACTAGAGAAAGCATTGATAACGACTTCAAGAAATGTGAACACACGTCTTTTAAATCTCGATTGTTCATTTTACCATCTCTGGTAGGGCTAGGCACTGAATCTCTTTAATTGCAAGCCTAATATATGCTATCGCTGAGAGAAAAGCTGAAAGCACAAAACGAAGTTGAAATTGGATGATCGAGAACTTTTAGCTGCCATTGCACACTTCCAGCCTCTCTTATGCAAACACAGAATGCCAACGACATTGTTGTTGTTTGACAGAGTACGTCAATTTAAAGTAACTGTTTTAAAATACGCACAAAGTGATATTAGTTTAGAGGCAATATAATAACAGTCATAGTCAGTAGACAAACAAATGCAAAGATGAGTAGAGGCCACAGAGATGGGATTTCTCAGAAGAATGTTGGATTGTTCACTGGACAGCTAAAAAGACCAAATAGGACATCCCCAAAGAGGCCGACACAAAATGGAAGCTCCTAAAAAACATCAGAAAGAAACAAATGACATTTTTTTCGAATACATCATGAGAAGAGGAAAGTTGGAATATTTGGCTTCAACTGGCAAAGTATAAGGAAAGAGGGATAGCTGACGACAAAAATGGAATATACTGGATAGCTTGGCGCCATGGCATGGAAGACAGTCAACAACAGAATTGATACGATGCATTGTGGATAAAACTTTGTCGAAGGACATGATCGCCTACGCCAACCGGTATGGCACATGATGATGATGAATAGAATAACGTAAATCTCTGATAAGAAGATGTACGATATATGGTAGAATAGCTGAACCCCATAACCAGGTCCGACAACCCATTCTCTGCTATCACCCCAGGAGCAGTCAGCGTTTCACTAATGCCCTGGAACGGTGTCACTAACGTTCTTGACACAGCTTGACTTACAGAACATTCTCAAGTTAACGTCGCGTGCTAATATAATATATGGAGGAGTTTTAATTAGCACGAGTGGTACTATAGCTCAGTTGACAAAAGGGACGACTTGAAACATGTGTAACCTCTGCTGCTTGTACTGGCACAATTATTGTTAGACGCGCGATAACCTCAAGCAGTGATATTGTTAGTTATTGGAATTGTAACTTGATGTCTGGTTCTCTATTATAAATAAATAAGACTTTAAGACAGTGCATTGTCTACTTCATTTCCCTGTTGAGATCAAGTGCGATGGAGAATTGATAATTTACAATCCATAGGATTACTATCACCGGTAATCACTTCAGTCTCAGAAGTAATGCTTTGACATGGATGCTGTTTGTGTAGACAGGTAACCGTGACCAGCATGAACAAGGTAGGTGGTAAAGCGACATGCGGTAATTTACGAGCTTAGCGTCACTAATTATTTCTGATACATGAGTGATGACCCCCACTGACTGGACATACTTGAATTATCAATTGTTTCTTTGTTTTTGTTCATTTAATCCTATTTTTTTCATCAAGGTTTAGGTTTAGGTTTAGGGTTAGGGTTAGGTTTAGGGTTAGGGTTAGGTTTAGGGTTAGGTTTAGGGTTAGTTTTAGGGTTAGGGTTAGGTTTAGGGTTAGGGTTAGGGTTAGGTTTAGGGTTAGGGTTAGGTTTAGGGTTAGGGTTAGGTTAGGTTTAGGTTTAGTTTTAGGGTTAGGGTTAGGGTTAGGTTTAGGTTTAGGGTTAGGGTTAGGGTTAGGGTTAGGTTTAGGTTTAGGGTTAGGGTTAGGTTTAGGGTTAGGGTTAGGTTTAGGTTTAGGTTTAGGGTTAGGGTTAGGGTTAGGTTTAGGTTTAGGGTTAGGTTTAGGTTTAGGTTTAGGGTTAGGTTAGGTTAGGGTTAGGTTTAGGTTTAGGTTTAGGTTTAGGGTTAGGTTTAGGTTTAGGGTTAGGGTTATGGTTAGGTTTAGGTTTAGGGTTAGGGTTAGGGTTAGGTTTAAGTTTAGGTTTAGGGTTAGGTTTAGGGTTAGGGTTAGGTTTAGGTTTAGGTTTAGGTTTAGGTTTAGGTTTAGGGTTAGGGTTAGGTTTAGGTTTAGGTTTAGGGTTAGGTTTAGGTTTAGGTTTAGGTTTAGGTTTAGGTTTAGTTTTAGGGTTAGGGTTAGGTTTATGTTTAGGTTTAGGGTTAGGGTTAGGTTTAGGGTTAGGGTTAGGTTTAGGTTTAGGGTTAGGTTTAGGTTTAGGTTTAGTTTTAGGGTTAGGGTTAGGTTTAGGTTTAGGGTTAGGTTTAGGGTTAGGGTTAGGTTTAGGTTTAGGGTTAGGGTTAGGTTTAGGTTTAGGGTTAGGGTTAGGTTTAGGTTTAGGGTTAGGTTTAAGGTTAGGTTTAGGGTTAGGGTTAGGTTTAGGTTTAGGTTCAGGGTTAGGTTTAGGGTTAGGGTTAGGGTTAGGTTTAGGTTTAGGGTTAGGTTTAGGTTTAGGGTTAGTGTTAGGGTTAGGGTTAGGGTTAGGTTTAGGTTTAGATTTAGGTTTAGGGTTAGGTTTAGGTTAGTGTTAGGGTTAGGGTTAGGGTTAGGTTTAGGTTTAGGGTTAGGTTTAGGTTTAGGGTTAGTGTTAGGGTTAGGGTTAGGGTTAGGTTTAGGTTTAGATTTAGGTTTAGGGTTAGGTTTAGGTTTAGTGTTAGGGTTAGGGTTAGGGTTAGGGTTAGGTTTAGGGTTAGTGTTAGGGTTAGGGTTAGGGTTAGGGTTAGGTTTAGTGTTAGGGTTAGGGTTAGCGTTAGGATTAGGGTTAGTTGTAGACTATACCAAACCCTAAATATACCCAGGGTTCTTCTAATGGCAGATTCTACAGTGACCGAATAAAGTGCAAGGGGACTTTACTCTGAAGGTTTTATGAAATTTGTATTTTATAATTATTAATTATTATTTTTAGAAATTATTTGGGACGCTAAACTTGTAAATTACCGTGGTAAACTTTATAGTTAATATAAATAAATGTTTCATCAATGCTATCCGTGATGTGGGAAGATCACAGGACTTCGACAAACACAGATCGACGTCACTTCTTCGGATGATGGAAATGGGAGTTAAGATGGGCACAGCCGGAAATGAGAAACTTAGTGGCCGTTTAAGAAGACTTATCAACCAACACAGAACTGGAGTCGTCAGTCGCTGGACACTGCGGGACTTGCTGAGGAGGGGATCTGAGCACCTATGGACATGTTCGGAGTGCAATGATGATGACCCGCAAATAACTCAATAAATAAATATCTGTGTTGCCAATAGCGAAATTCGTATGTCTCTTTACGGTACACATTATCTCCCATATGTCCTAAGTAACAAGATGCAACCAACTTTGTGATGTAGAATTTAGTTTCCTGAAATTACAACTACATTTTAAAGAATTAAATATATTTTCTTAAGACAGTTAAATAAGTAAGGGCTTGTCCTTGATATCTTAATACGTCAAGGAAATATGATGTTAGTGCTCATATTTTTCAATGAAACATTACATTTTTGAGTGATGTGAACAGTATCAGGCCCTACCTCTCTAGCAAAAAGAAAAAAATAATTAAAAATTAAAAAAAAATAACATCTGGTACCCATTTACAGAGACAGGGCGAATCCCGAAGTTAGCCACATAATAAATATAAAAAAATCTGCTAAACAGAACTAGATTCCTACTGATCATTATCATCTATATCAATGCTACTCAAAATGTTTATACTTAGTGACCACCTGATGATGTAATCGCTGATTTGTGGGCCATGCAGTGGCGGACGTTGAGTTTGAAACTTGGGGAGGCCAAAAATGAGGGCGAACTTTATGTTGACCTTTAACCTGATAATTTGCGGTACAAACCTTGGTATAATTTGCGATATGTAAAATAGGAGCAGGAGACACTTTATAAACTCCCCTCCCCATCAGCATTACTTCTAAAGGTTTGAATAAAACAATAGAACGCTATCTGATTTGTCGTTCTTTTGTTGCATTGAAACGGGGAGCAAATTGTTGAAATGACCTACCTAGTTCTAATACACATTGCAAGATCAATAGTTGCCTTGTACGGTTGTAGTAGGTTTGACGTCCGTAGACATTTAGACATTTAAGTCTATTTATTAGAATTTCTTGAATTATTTGAACTATATCACGATTATACTAGGGAATAATGTGGCTGGCTGTACACTGACATTTAACTCACTGAGCTAGGATGCGATTGTGTTATGTTTTCTAATAAAATATTAGAGGAGTCTTGGCCTCCGTTGTCTCCTCTGATTATCCGCCACTGGGGCCATGCTCATAACTTGAGGAGTATTGATTTGTAACGTTTTATAACAAAGTTGAAATTATACATACATGATTACATGATTTTCATATTCAAATTTTTAAAACTTCTTCTTCTGCCTTTCAGTTCCCTGAGAGTATAGGTCTTCCCCGTCATCTTCATCTCTGCTTCCGCCTGTTTTCTCCAAGAATAGTTTTATCTTCCTTTTTGCCTTTTTCCTTGGGGATTCCAAAAAAGGGCATGCATTGTAATACTCTCATTTGGCTTCCTCAGTATATTTCCTATCCAGCGTCAGCATCTACGCTGTATCTCTTTATCCACTGGGTATTTGACCAGTACTTTCCCATAATTCTATGTTAATGATTTTGTCCTGCCAATTCTATCCTTTTATTTTGCAAGCATCCATTAATGAAGGTTTGTATCTTCAGGATTGCCATTTTTGTTGTTCTCCATGTTTCACAGCTATATAATAATACTGATCTAACATTGGAGTTGAAAATTTTTATTTTTGTATTTAACCTGATTTCTTTGGATTTCCATATATTTCCCAGTGCAACGAATGCTCCTCGTGCTTTTGATATCCTTATTTTGGTTTCATTCTCTGTTCTTCCATCCTTGTCTATATTACTGCCCAGATATATGTAAGATTGTATAACTAGTAAAGGTTTTTCTCCTATTATTATTTGGTTATTGCCACCTGCATTAATTCTCGTAATTTTGGTCTTACCTATATTTATTTTCAGTCCCAGCTGTTGTGATCTCTTATCGAGTATGCTCATTTTATCGTGCATCTGTTGATGGTTGTGTGAAAGGAGAGCTATGTCATCAGCAAAGTTTAAGTCATCAGATTGCTTGGTCAGTGACCACTGGCTTTTATTTCTATTGTTCTTACTCCTGCCTTACTCCTGTTCTTATTTCAAATGCTTCAGTAAGCTGCCTTTCATGCACCACACTACATTTAATTTCTTCATACATTGTTCTTATCAGGTTAATAAACTTTATGGGGATTCTGTAATGACTCAGCAACTTCCAAAGCATTCTTCTGTCTAAACTATCAAATGCCTTCTCGTAATCTATGAATCCGCTATAAAGTGGGGACTAGTTCTAAACTTTGTTTAACTATTATACGTAGGCTAGTTATTTGATCAGCACATGATCTGTTCTTCCTAAAACCTGCTTGTTTATCTCTCAAATGTTTCTCTATGGCCTCTTTTAGTCTCTCCAGAATGATTCTGCTAGTATTTTTCCTGGCACTGATAGCAGCATAATTCGCCTATAATTTGTGCACTCCTGTAAATTTCCTTTCTTTGGTAGTTTGATCACATACCATTCTTTCCAGTCTTCGGGTATTTCTTCCCTCTCCCAAATTGTATCTCGTAGAGTATGTAACATTTTGGTAGAGGTGTTAATTTCTGCTTTGATGTCTTCTGAAGGAATTTCATCTGGTCCTGTGGCTTTACCATTTTTTAATAGCTTGATGGCTTTCATTATTTATTCCTTGCCTGGTTTTCCACAGTTAACTTGTAACTCTTCTTCTGCTGGTAGTATATCTGGAGGGTTATTTGAGCCGGGTCTATTCAAGAGTTCTTCAAAGTGCTCCTTCCATCTCTTCATTTGTTCCCTTATATTACTAAGTAGATTTCCTTTCTGATCTTTAATAAAGACATTGATCTGCTTATATTTTCAACTTAATTTATTTTGTGCTGATGTACAGTTCTTTCATATTCCCTTTATTTGCCGCTTCTTCTGCCTCTTTAGCTAGTATATCTATATATTTTATCTTACCCCTTTTAATGCATCTTCTCACTTCTTTGTTCATTCCTGTGCAAGCTTCTGTTTTGGGGTTTAGTGCTTCTCGTTTTGCTTTTATTTATGTCTGCTTTCTTATTCTTTCTTTCTTTAATTTTATCCAGGGTCTCTGCTGTCATCAATGCATTATCCTGACGTTCTCTTTTTACTCGAGTAGCACTGATTTATAACGTTATATATCAAAGATGAAATTATACATTGATGATTACATGGTTTTCATATTACATTTTTTAAAACTTACTTTACTTATTATGAACATGTGAAAAGTATCGTTTTTTTTTAACCTTTAACCAAGTGGGTCATATCGATAACTTTTATCATGTAACAATATAGGATATCTGTCTGTTAGCATGTACCAATATAGGATATGTGTCTGTTAGCATGTACCAATGTATGTCTATATGTTAGTATGTAACAATGTAGGATGTATGTCTATATGTTAGTATGTACCAATATAGGATATGTGTCTGTTAGCATGTACCAATATAGGATATGTGTCTGTTAGCATGTACCAATGTATGTCTATATGTTAGTATGTAACAATGTAGGATTTATGTCTATATGTTAGTATGTACCAATGTAGGATGTATGTCTATATGTTAGCATGTAACAATGTAGGATGTGTGTCTATATGTTAGCATGCAACAATGTAGGATGTATGTCTATATGTTAGCATGTAACAATGTAGGATGTATGTCTATATGTTAGCATGTAACAATGTAGGATGTATATCTATATGTTAGCATGTAACAATGTAGGATGTATGTCTATATGTTAGTATGTAACAATGTAGGATGTATGTCTATATGTTAGTATGTACCAATGTAGGATGTATGTCTATATGTTAGCATGTACCAATGTATGTCTATATGTTAGTATGTAACAATTTAGGATGTATGTCTATATGTTAGCATGTACCAATGTAGGATGTATGTCTATATGTTAGCATGTACCAATGTAGGATGTATGTCTATATGTTAGCATGTACCAATGTAGGATGTATGTCTATATGTTAGCAAGGACCAATGTAGGATGTATGTCTATATGTTAGCATGGACCAATGTAGGATATGTGTCTGTCAGCATGGACCAATGTAGGATGTATGTCTATATGTTAGCATGGACCAATGCAGAATATGTGTCTGTCAGCATGGACCAATGTAGGATGTATGTCTATATGTTAGCATGGACCAATGTAGGATATGTGTCTGTCGCATGTACCAATGTAGGATGTATGTCTATATGTTAGCATGGACCAATGTAGGATATGTGTCTGTCAGCATGTACCAATGTAGGATGTATGACTATCCGTTAGCATGTATCAATGTATGTCTATATGTTAGTATATACCAATGTATGTCTAAATGTTAGTATGTACCGCTATATGGCTATATGTTAGCATGTATCGATGTATGCCCATCTTTTGGCATGTACTGATGCATGTCTGTCTGTTTGTATGTACTAGTGTATGTCTGTCTGTTTGTATGTACTGATGCATGCCTGTCTGTTTGTATGTACTGATGTATGTCTGTCTGTTTGTATGTATTGATGTGTGTATGTCTGTTTGTATGTACTGATGCATGTCTGTCTGTTTGTATATACTGATGTATGTCTGTCTGTTTGTATGTACTGATGCATGTCTGTCTGTTTGTATGTACTGATGCATGTCTGTCTGTTTGTATGTACTGATGTATGTCTGTCCGTTTGTATGTATTGATGTATGTCTGTCTTTATGTATGTACTGATGCATGTCTGTCTGTTTGTATGTACTGATGCATGTCTGTCTGTTTGTATGTACTGATGTATGTCTGTCTGTTTGTATGTACTGATGTATGTCTGTATGTTTGCATGTACTGATGTACGTCTGTCTATTTGTATGTACTGATGCATGTCTGTCTGTTTGTATGTACTGATGCATGTCTGTCTGTTTGTATGTACTGATGTATGTCTGTCTGTTGCATGTACCGATGTATGTATGTCTGTTGGTATGTACTGATGTATGTCTGTCTATTTGTATGTATTGATGTATGTCTGTCTGTTTGTATGTACTGATGTATGTCTGTCTGTCTGTTTGTATGTACTAATGTATGTCTGTTGTATGTACTGATGTATGTCTGTCTATTTGTATGTACCGATGTATGTCTGTCTTTTTGTATGTACTGATGTATGTCTGTCTGTTTGTATGTACTGATGTATGTCTGTCTATTTGTATGTACTGATGCATGTCTGTCTGTTTGTATGTACTGATGCATGTCTGTCTGTTGGTATGTACTGATGCATGTCTGTCTATTTGTATGTACTGATGCATGTCTGCGTGTTTGTATGTACTGATGCATGTCTGTCTGTTTGTATGTACTGATGCATGTCTGTCTGTTTGTATGTACTGATGTATGTCTGTCTTTTGGTATATACTGATGTATGTCTGTCTGTTGGTATGTACTGATGTATGTCTGTCTGTTTGTATGTACTGATGTATGTCTGTCTGTTGGTATGTACTGATGTATGTCTGTCTGTTTGTATGTACTGATGTATGTCTGTCTGTTGGTATGTACTGATGCATGTCTGTCTGGTTGTATGTACTGATGTATGTCTGTCTGTTTGTATGTACTGATGTATGTCTGTCTGTTTGTATGTACTGATGCATGTCTGTCTGTTTGTATGTACTGATGTATGTCTGTCTATTTGTATGTACTGATGCATGTCTGTTTTATTTGTATGTACTGATGTATATCTGTCTGTTTGTATGTACTGATGTATGTCTGTCTGTTTGTGTGTACTGATGTATGTCTGTCTGTTTGTATGTACTGATGTACGTCTGTCTGTTTGTATGTACTGATGTATGTCTGTCTGTTTGTATATACTGATGTATGTCTATCTGTTTTTATGTACTGATGTATGTCTGTCTGTTTATATGTACTGATGTATGTCTGTCTGTTTGTATGTACTGATGTATGTATGTCTGTTAGCATGTACCTATGTATTTCCCTCCATGCGAAGCCCTTGAAATCTAGACGCGGATAATTCACTTATTGGGGCCCTGAAGTAACTAGTCAGATTCAAGCCTCATATGGTGACCGTAACACTTTCGTTTCTATTTATTTATTGAATTATTTGCGGGTCATCATCATTGTACTCCGATCATGTCCATAGGTGCTCAGATCCCCTCCTCAGCAATTCCCTCAGTGTCCAGCGACTGACAGTCCAGTTCTGTGCTGGTTGATAAGTCTTCTTACACGCCACTAAGTTTCTCATTTCTGGCTGTGCCCATCTCAACTCCCATTTCCATCATCCGAAGAAGTGACGTGGATCTGTGTTTGTCGAAGTCCTGTGCTCTTCCCACATCTCGGAGGGCATTGTCCGCCCGATCCTATTCATTTATGTTTAATGCTGGTGTGGTTGCTTTACAATTAAGTCTGGCTTGTCCATCAATACCGAATATCGTGCCATTACGTACCATCGTCATCATTATCATCAAGTACCGGGCCTGCTGGCGTAGCTGATCATGTCTCTCCACAACTTTCGATCTCGGCAGCTATTTATCATTTCTGTTGTTGACCTTCTGCCAAGCCATTACTTACCACTGCTGGCGTAGGTGATCATGTCTCTCCACAAGTTTCGATCTCGGCAGCTATTTATCATTTCTGTTGTTGACCTTCTGCCAAGCTATTACTTACCATACAAAGCGTATAAGAAAGGAGGAGATGGGAGAAGAGCAAGAACAGATCAAGAGTAATATAGACAGACAACACAAGAAAAAGCTACAAAAACATAAAGTGGCAATGATTGAAGCCACCAGAACTTTGTATCTCCATTGGCAACCGAAGAGGAAGGTACAAAAGAAAGTAAAGAAAGAGAGAATAGTTTCAATTATCTTTCTGAAATCATAATTGTTACTTGTCTGTTCCTGCGTTCTTCACCATCGTCATCATCATCATCATCATCTTCATCATCCTCCATTAATCATGTGCGTCATTTGCACTGCTCATAAACTTCATCATCCTCCATTAATCATGTGCGTCATTTGCACTGCTCATAAACTTCATCATCCTCCATTAATCATGTGCGTCATTTGCACTGCTCATAAACTTCATCATCCTCCATTAATCATGTGCGTCATTTGCACTGCTCATAAACTTCATCACCTTCTCCATCGATCTCGGTCTTTAGCCATTCTTTGGAATTCTGATACGTAGAGGTCTGTCCATTTTTTAAATATTGTCTTCCCATATCTTTCTCCCTATTTATCCTTGTTCATACTTTCACAATTCCTTGCATACTATTTCTTAGGTAAGACGATAGATATACAAGGCCACACCATTTCATTTAGCGCTTCATCACATTAGCTAAATATCTCATTGTACTTCGGTTGCTTGTTATATCATTTTGCGAACTTTTCTCATTCGTGAAGCGATCTAAATAGCAAAGCCTTCTGAACTACTGTTTCAAACATCTGACGTCATGTGTTGTAATCTTGTAATCGTTACTGCGTCATACATATGATCAACGATGACAATGCCAACAGATGAGTCACAGGTACACTCATTACCGTCTGTTCTGATACATTAATGTTTAGTCACAATGTCGGACATTATTTGCTCAAGTTGTTACTTATCTTTCTGGCTGCTGCATTAAACAACACAATCAAGTATGGGTCGTACAGCCCCTTGTCTCTGGACGTCATAAATAAGTTATGACGAGAATGCATGAAAAAGACCAAGAGGAAGACCCAGAAGATGGATAAATGCTGTGACAGTGACATGTAACAACAGAGGAAAATTTTTTTCAGACAGTTCGAGCAGCTCAAAAACGACAAATGATATAAACCACGACACGTGACATGTAACAACAGAGGAAAATCACTAATTCAGACAGTTCGAGCAGCTCAAAAACGACAAATGATATAAACCACGACACCTTTCAGGTATCACTGAAAAGAGAAAAGAAGAGGAAGATGACTAAAGCTAATCTAAGACAAGATCAAGGCACCAGTAGAGACTACATATTTATGCGAAATAAACAAATGGCTGCATCATCTCATCAAAAGAAAACACTGAATATCAGGGTGCTAAATATCATCATCATCAAGTACCGGGCCTGCTGGCGTAGGTGATCATGTCTCTCCATAATTTTTGATCTCGACAGTTATTTATCATTTCTGTTGTTGACATTCTGCCAAGCCATTTTCTTAAGTTGTCTGGTATTTTTTCTCTTTGCATTCCTCAATCTCTTCGTCCCTCAATTTTCCAAGTTGTCACAATATATTCCAGCTGTTCTCTTCTCATTACATGGCCAAAATGATGATTGTTTCTTCCTAATATTGGAAATTAGCACTCTTTTTGCTTTGGCCTCTTTCAGAACGTTTTCATTACTCTTATTAGCTGTCCATGGTATTCTCAAAATACTTCTGTAAAACCACATTTCTACAGAACCCAGTGATGTTTTTGTTTGTTGTCCTATTGTCCATGATTCACATCCATATATTAAGACTAATTCTACATAACATTTAAGAACTCTTATTCTTATTTCGATTGTCAAAAATGGATTGCATAGTATCTTCCTCATTTTTTTGGAAAGCTGCTTTTGCCTGAGCAATTATAAATATGGCGCAGCACAAATCTTTACGCGAACGAGGAAGAAAAAGATGGAGTAAGATGAGTATGGGGGTCGCCGGCGCCCGGGGCAAGGCTATTTATTAATTTATGTTGCTAATTTTTTTTAAAGATTTGTTCCCCTAAAATTACAACGCCCCGGACAGCTGTTCCATAGGATCCTCTACTGGCTACGCCACTGCTAGTTGCAAACGTCTCCCACGACTACACAGGTCATAAATCATCAATCATCGCAGTAAATATGTGCACACATGATTCCTAAACAAGTCTGGTATCGGAGTCAAACATTCTGCAAGTAGAAGCAAATCTGGTATCGGATTCGAGTTTTCTGCAAGTAGAAACAAATCTGGTATCGGATTCGAGTTTTCTGCAAGTAGAAACAAATCTGGTATCGGATTCGAGTTTTCTGCAAGTAGAAACAAATCTGGTATCGAAGTCAAACATTCTTCAAGTTTTTCTACAAAACTGCATAATAAACAAGCACTCACAGGAGTAAAAAAACAAAGCAAAACTGAAATTGCTATCAATTACTATCATGACTATCAACATCATGTGTCGGGCGCGATCAATAATAACCACAGTGAACTTTCTTCTAAGAGCCACAATGGTTATAAAATTAAATGGCCTATATTTTCTCAAACAAAAGTATGGGCGGTCAGGGTGAACAATGTGTTCATTGTTAGCACCAGGGCTGTGCAGATGTGGGAAAACCCCACATGCAGCGAAGCCATTCCGTTCTAAAGACTAAAGGATTTTGTCTCAACTTCAAAGCTGTTGAATAATGCTAGAGAACTTGTAGTTCGAAAGGAAGATTTATTGGTTATAGCTGCTAGAAAACTTGTAGCTGAAAAGGAAGATTTATTGGTTATAGCTGCTAGAAAACTTGTAGTTTGAAAGGAAGATTTCTTGACTAGAGCTGTTAGAGAACTTATAGTTTGAAAGGAAGATTTATTGACTAGAGCTGCTAGAAAACGTGTAGTTGAAAAGGAAGATTTATTGGTTATAGCTGCTAGAAAACTTGTAGTTGAAAAGGAAGATTTATTGGTTATAGCTGCTAGAAAATTTGTAGTTTGAAAGGAAGATTTCTTGACTAGAGCTGTTAGAGAACTTATAGTTTGAAAGGAAGATTTATTGACTAGAGCTGCTAGAAAACGTGTAGTTTAAAAGAGGTGTTCCTTTATATCTATTCGAGAATTCTCTACAATTTTGACTAGAGTGTTTCAGATCAATTTATCAGAAAATTCACGATCGTTTTGGCCAGTCGTTAATGTAAACGATCATGATAAATCATGTAAATTAATGTCCCCTTGATGCTAATAGCAGAAGTAATGCAAACAATCATTTTCATCAAAGATTAATATGTCTCTCGCGTGCATGATTTGACCGATGACCTTCATTATATTTTATGTTATACTACATTACAAAGTGACGTCTCTGTGGTACCACATTTGGCTAGCCTTGCCAATACTCTTTTATCAGTAGTGGATCCTTTTTTTATATCAATGATGCATATTTGAGTATCCTGGATGTGACATTATCCTGTACTTTAGAGAGAAACCAAATTTGTAGCTTCGTGTCAGTGGTGTAGTTCTTGTGGGATTATTTATGAGAGTTGGTTGTTGTTCTTTAGAATTGAGGGATGCTGGTGAGGTTTGTCATTTACTATGGAGTTTGTTGGTGGGGAGAATGAGTTTGTTGCATAAAGTTATCGGAAAACTTGCTGATTATTAGATATGTTTGTTATTAAAGTTGTTAGTGAACTTGCTGACTAAGAGATAGTCCTGTTGGTTAAAGTTGTTACATAACTTGCTGACTAAGAGATAGTCCTGTTGGTTAAAGTTGTTACAGAACTTGCTGACTAAGAGATAGATTAGTTGGTTAAAGTTGTTACATAACGTGCTGACTAAGAGATAGATTAGTTGGTTAAAGTTGTTACATAACTTGCTGACTAAGAGATAGATTAGTTGGTTAAAGTTGTTACATAACTTGCTGACTAAGAGATAGATTACTTGGTTAACGTTGTTAGCGAACTTGCTGACTAAGAGATAGATTAGCTGGTTAAAATTGTTACATAACTTGTTGACTAAGAAATAGATTAGTTGGTTAAAGTTGTTACATAACTTGCTGACTAAGAGATAGATTAGTTGGTTAAAGTTGTTACATAACTTGTTGACTAAGAGATAGATTAGTTGGTTAAAGTTGTTACATAACTTGCTGACTAAGAGATAGATTACTCGGTTAAAGTTGTTACATAACTTGCTGACTAAGAGATAGATTAGTTGGTTAAAGTTGTTACATAACTTGCTGACTAAGAGATAGATTAGTTGGTTAAAGTTGCTACATAACTTGCTAACTAAGAGATAGATTAGTTGGTTAAAGTTGTTGCAGAACGTGCATATTAAGAATTAGATTAGTTGGTTAAAGTTGTTACATAACTTGCTGACTAAGAGATAGATTACTCGGTTAAAGTTGTTACATAACTAACTGACTAAGAGATAGATTAGTTGGTTAAAGTTGTTACATAACGTGCTGACTAAGAGATAGATTAGTTGGTTAAAGTTGTTACATAACTTGCTGACTAAGAGATAGATTAGTTGGTTAAAGTTGCTACATAACTTGCTGACTAAGAGATAAATTAGTTGGTTAAAGTTGTTACATAACTTGCTGACCAAGAGATAGATTAGTTGGTTAAAGTTGTTACATAACTTGCTGACTAAGAGATAGATTAGTTGGTTAAAGTTGTTACATAACTTGCTGACCGAGAGAAAGATTAGTTGGTTAAAGTTGTTACATAACTTGCTGACTAAGAGATAGATTAGTTGGTTAAAGTTGTTACATAACTTGCTGACTAAGAGATAGTCCTGTTGGTTAAAGTTGTTGTTACAGAACGTCCTGACTAAGAGATAGATTAGTTGGTTAAAGTTGTTACATAACTTGCTGACTAAGAGATAGATTAGTTGGTTAAAGGTGTTACATAACTTGCTGACTAAGAAATAGATTAGTTGGTTAAAGTTGCTACAGAACGTGCTGACTAAGAGATAGATTAGTTGGTTAAAGTTGTTACATAACTTGCTGACTAAGAGATAGTCCTGTTGGTTAAAGTTTTTGTTACATAACTTGCTGACTAAGAGATAGATTAGTTGGTTAAAGGTGTTACATAACATGCTGACTAAGAAATAGATTAGTTGGTTAAAGTTGTTACATAACTTGCTGACTAAGAGATAGATTAGTTCGTTAAAGTTGTAAGTATGTGCATAGTATGATCAATACTAAAAGCTTTAACGACCTTTTGGACATACTATAACCAGTGATGGAAAATATAAAACTAAAATAAACAAAAGAATAGGAATGGCAAAAATTAATTTTAATGCTATGAAAAATTTATTAACATTAAAACAAATAACACCAGGCTAAAACTAAGAATAGCAAATTGCTATATCTTCTTCAGATTCCTATATGATGCAGAAACATGGACATTAGGCAAGAAAACATAGTACAAAATTGAAGCCTTCGAAATGTGGATATATAGAAGAGTAGGAAGATTTGGATGGAAAGAAAAGAAAACAAACGATGAAGTCTTAAAACAACTAAAAATGAAAAGAGAACTACTAAACGCAATTCAAACAAGACAAATGTGATTTTTGAATTATGTTAAAAGACACAACAGCGTACTAAAAGTAATCTTGGAAGGTAAAATGCAAGGTAAAAGAGGTAGAGGCAGACCAAGACTAACATGGACGAGTAACATCAAAAGATGGACAAGTAAGCCTATGATAACCTGCACTATCAAAGCAAGTGACAGAGCGAAATGGGGCTCCATGGTAGCCAACCTTCAATGCGGAGACGACACTCCAAGATGATGATGATAAAGAAATTATTAATGAACTTTTGGGTTTTTACCTTTTTTTTAGAACGTTCTCAATGCTGTTGTAACTGTCCGTGTCCTCTCAACATTCGCCTGTAACTGTCCCTGTCCTCTCAACATTCGCCTGTAACTGTCCCTGTCCTCTCAACATTCGCCTGTAACTGTTCCTGTCCTCTCAACATTCGCCTGTCCTCTCAACATTCGCCTGTCCTCTCAACATTCGCCTGTAACTGTCCCTGTCCTCTCAACATTAGCCTGCAACTGTCCCTGTCCTCTCAACATTCGCCTGTAACTGTCCCTGTCCTCTCAACATTTGCCTGTAACTGTCCCTGTCATCTCAACATTCGCCTGTAACTGTCCCTGTTCTCTCAACATTCGCCTGTAACTGTCCCTGTCCTCTCAACATTCGCCTGTAACTGTCCCTGTCCTCTCAACATTCGCCTGTGACTGTCCCTGTCCTCTCAACATTCGCCTGTCCTCTCAACAATAGCCTGTAATTGTCCCTGTCCTCTCAACATTCGCCTGTAACTGTCCCTGTCCTCTCAACATTCGCCTGTCCTCTCAACATTAGCCTGTATCTGTCCCTGTCCTCTTAACATTCGCCTATAACTGTCCCTGTCCTCTCAACATTCGCCTGTAACTGTCCCTGTCCTCTCAAAATTCGCCTGTAAAACCAGATTTCAGTGGCCTGTAGCTATTCGCTTGTGTGTTGTTCGATTTTCCATGATTCACTGCTATATCCGCACAAGACATCTATAATAGAAGTGACTAATGTTGAGCATTATTACTTTCCTCAGCTTGATATTAAATGCATTTCCTCTTCTCCATACCTACCTTTTCTTAACCGGAGACAGTCCTCATTTGCGCGTGGCTGGTACATATCTGGTTGTAATGGGACATAATTCTTGTTTGTGTTTAAAGGAAAACTGTTATGTAGGTCTGTACTAATCAATATTACCTCCCTTCAATACCATTGGTTCATTTTTCCAAGTGCCTACTTCATATTTATTATGTTATTGATTCTATGTTGTAGAGAAGACTAATATAATGGACTGTCCCATTGGTGTCCCATTTTCATTTAGACGACAGAGGGTGTAAAAATAGTTATCGCAGCCCTGTTTACATAATACATACTCACTAGTTCATATATATACACACGTATGCTCAAGTATCGAATAACGAAACGTGAAGAATGTTCTACTTGTCTTATTTAAGATGTTTCACATGTAAACGTGATTTGTAAAACAGTTATCGTCACACTATTAACACCATCACCAACATCATGTTTACGTTCCCAATGTCCTATCTATTTATTTAAGAAACTGGCAAATAATCAAGTTTACATACGCTTTATTGATTTTTTTCTTCGACCTCCCCGAAAAAGGCTCCCGTTGCTGGCCTGTCCGGTTACACGTTGGTCAATATTGCGACCTTCACCTACACGAGTGGGAAGTCACTCCAGCTTGTCTACTATCCATATATTGTAATAGTAATGCGCCGAGACCAATTGTTGATTACATCATACCTAATACTATTGCCAGGCATATTTGATAGTCAATATAGACCTAATAGTTTCCAGCACCCACATCACGTTTTAGGCGTGGCTGTAACAAATAGAATGTTTGATAATGATAGTAACCTGCCGAGACCCATTGATTATTACATCATACCTAATACTATTGCTAGACATATTTGGATAGTAAATATAGACCTAACAGTTTCAAAAAGGGAGCTCCTAAAAAACATCAGAAAGAAACAATCAACATTTTTCTGGCACATCATGAGAAGAGGAAAGTTGGAATAATCTGTTACATCTGGCAAAATAAAAGGAAAGAGAGATCGCGGACGACAAAGAGAGAAAATACTGGATAGCTTGGTTTCATGGTATGGAAAACAGTCAACAACAGAATTGATACGATGCACTGTAGATAGAAGATTGTGGAAGGACATGATAGCCTACGCCAACCGGTATGGCACATGATGATGATGAACAGTTTCCAGCACCCACACCACGTTTCAGGCGTGGCTGTAACAAATAAAATGTTTGATATTGATACGAGATGTTGATAAGGCAGGACACGAAAGACAAGTAAACAGATAAGATAATCTATCAGCGGTGAGATTAGGTATGTAATTATATATACAATACTACCGGTTATGTAACTCGTAAGCGACCCACCCAAATTGGGTTTTAACTTACCTTTGAAGTTAAACGTTTTAAACGCTTGCACGCGATTACAGAAATAGTTCAGAACCCAATTATGGCGAGCTTATCTCCAAAGCAGATAAGATGAATTAGCCAAGAAATATAACGGAAAACATAAATGTAAATTGTTTATTAGGTGCCGTCTCCACATCGAAGGTTGGCTACCATATTGCGCCATTTTACTCTGTCTCGATGGTGCATATTGTCATAGGTTCACCTGACACCTTTTGACGTTAGGGAATAATAGAACGAAGAAGTATGTGTTAGCACTCGGAAATAATGACAGACAAACAACAACAGAAAAAAACAAAGAACAATATATGGTCCGAAGCGGGATCGAACCCGTACTCAGTGGCACCGCGCCTTGCCTTTTGATGTTACCAGTCTACTTTAGTCTCGGTCTGCCTCTGTCTTGTACCTTCCCTTCCAAGATGACTTTTATAAGGGTAAGATGTCTCTTTACATCTCCCAACAACTTTAGTTGTCTTTTTCAAATTGTGTTAAGTAGTTCTTTTTGTCATTTTCAGCTGATTCATAACTTCATTGTTTGTCTTTTTTTCCACCCAATTTTCTCCATTTTCCTATAGATCCACATTTCAAAGGCTTCAATTGTCCGCTCTGTTTTCTTCTGTAATGTCCATGTTTATGCATTATACAGGATTGTTGAGTAAATATAGAATTTTGCTACTCGTAGTTATAGCTCTGATGTTAATTGGTTTGATGTGAGTATATTTTTCTTGTATTTAAAATTGGTTTTTGCCATTCCTATTCTTTTGTTTATTTTTCTGTTGTTTTCCATTATTTGTTATAATGTTTCCAAGATAGCTATTTTCTTGAACTCTTTCTAGCCAAAATGTCTAACCCAAAATCGGACGAAAACAAATATTGGGAGAGCCAATATTAGGTCTAGGGTGTAAAAGAAGCTGTAGTTAGTATTAGAGAAGTGGAGACCAGAAGAGATTATATCAGAACGGAGATTAGATTGAAGAGAGAGAGAGAGAGAGAGAGAGAGAGAGAGAGAGAGAGAGAGAGAGAGAGGGGGGGGCGAGAGAGGGACATTCATTCAGAGAGACAAATGAGGATTTGATTTAGAATTCGCGACTTAGTAAAACACTCTTTGATGTTTTAGTTTAAAGGTTATTGAGAAGATTTTTTTCCAGTGAATGTGTTTAGCTATGGATAGATATTTCGGGTCTCTAAAGAGATAGGTAAGCGGTAGATTATTGCAGTGCTCCTATATAGTTGGTGATGTAGGTCAAAACGTTAGTATTCCTTTGTATTCCTTTATGTAAAGCTGTCACCATATCTTGTAGAAGTGTACGTTACACCCCACCACTTGCTCCCCTCTAAAGGAATCAGTGCTTAGTAAAGAAATCAAGGTTATGAATATATAGATTGTTATAGGAATCATATCATCGTGTTTGTGATTTGATTGTGATTTTTTTTATAGCACAAGAAGTTATGTGGATATATTTCTAGAACCTGAGAGAGTGTCGTACAACACCGGCGGTAGCCCAGACACGAATACAGAATTTCTACTAATAATATAGTTTGAAAGATGTATATGCGACCCCAGCAACCATTATGTGTAATAATTGACTTTTATATGCAACCATTATATTGGTCCAGATGGCTTGAGAAGTGTAATTGAAGAACTGTCAATATAAATTTGTACGAGAACTAGACAACACCTCGTGTCATCATAAAGTGTCGAACGCAAGTGTTGTTCGGAATATTTGGAGTTGCAGTTTCTGTGTTGTGAA